>CM035409.1:182761752-182774252 GCA_020310875.1 Ceratopteris richardii | reverse complement strand
TGGGAGAAGGATGAAATATGAGCTGACAATATGGGCTAAAACTTCTTTGATTTTGTCTCTAGCATCTATTTTCGAAGTAGCCATGTTGAGATGATCCCTCTTCTTATATCTCAGAATAGAAGTAGAATGAACCCATGGCTGATATGAACTGTATTCTCTTGTCTCTTCCTTATTTTGATACAAAAGTTGGATTTTATTCATTCCAAGATCTTAATGAATTAAGGCCACATAATAGAGAACAATAGAGGATATATTGCACAAAACTTTTGAAGCTGAGTTCATGTACAAAATCTAAAAATCTATAAGCTCTTTGATCATGAGTTGAGCATGAATTACAAAAGCTGATGCTGAGTGGACAATAGTCCGCCAAAAATAGGCTTGATGCTGAAGCTGAAAATGCCTCAAAATAGAAGTTGAAAAACTCCAGAAATAGAGGTTGATGCTGAAAATCTGAGGCTGAGGCTGAAGTTAAAAAATTTTCTTCAATTTACTCTAGTTGTAGAAGTCGAACCATTTCTTTTTTAGGGACTGAGATGAACTCCAAGATTGTTTCAACTTCTGGACTCAGTTGTATTATGAGGTCTCCCCATGGGTTTTATTTATACCTGCTGATTAAACTCGCGAAAGCAAGCTGTTTACTAATTGGCATTTTAACAAAAAACTCTAAATTTTGAATAGTGAAAACTGTTTTTTAATGATCACGGCTTAAAAATGTCATTCCTAAGACTGCCTAAACACATTGTAGTGAAGGTAAAACATATGAAATGCTCCAACAGGAAGTCATATTCTTGGTAACTTTATTTCTTTTGCAGACGTCTAGAGCACTTGCAACATTTTTGAATTCATGTTTTTTTGTATTTGGTATTGGAATGATTGCTTGTATTTATTTCCACTGTTTGTATTGGCCTGAATACTGGTGATTTGTGATCATTGGGAATCTTTGCCATATTGAGTTTTTGATGTTATCTGTTCTTGTTTAGTTTATTTCTTTTCTTGGGGATCTTAGAGATGACTCACTATCTTCCACATCTATATTCCTAAACAAAAACGCATGCTCACTTTTATTAAAACTGACCTTAATGGTATGTCTAGATTCCAGCCAGTATTGTGTCGAGTCTTTATCTGCAATTTAGATGTTAGATTTGACAAACTTTACTGTTGTTAGGAGTTGATGATCTTCATCTGACATCGTCTGAGTTATTTGAACTTTGAGAATCATCTCATAAACTCTAAATCGACCCCCCACATTCCCTTAGGGCCAACACCAACTTCATCCTTTCTTGTTTTATTCCCTTTCTTCCTTTCCTGCCAACCTGTAAAAGTTATCCTCTTTTTAGTAGCTTATCATTGAGTTTATTTCAGGCTTAAATTTTTATCTATTGTATACATTGCTCTTTTCCTTTATCGACGTTACTAATGTTTGCTGTTTTTCATTGCATGGTTCAGGATTACTTGTCAAGCCCTTCAACTGTCGATCTGGCATATGCAGTACTCTTAGACCATGCAAATGCAGAAAGGGATAGAAGGTGTTATATATTTTAAACATTATTTGAAGAGATTCAGTTTAGGATACATAAATTTGCCAACTACTACAGACCATTCACCTTGTTTGCTTGCATTTTTGCTAAAAGCATATGACATGCATAATATCGGGGTTCTTGTATGGCACAGTTTTTGAAATATAAGAGGTGTCGTGATACCGTTTTATTTTCAATTGCATATTTATTTGCTTACGAAAAAAAAACTTCGGAAGTTGTCCTCATAACAGCTTGATTTGTCAGCTGGAATTTTTGATAAGAATGACTGATTATTCAGGAGCTACTTTGGTCATCAGATCAAACCATCATGACAATCATAGGGATCTTGTCTCTTCATTTATGAGACAGCTATTCCAGCTGATTCTTTTGAACAATAAGCATTTTTGCTTGAGACTGATTGGCTCCACTTTTTTTTTTTCATTCTTTATTTATGCAGACACTCAGTTCTTTTTATGGGTTGCATGATATCTGGCATAATATTGGTTCTGAAATGGTCTTTTTATAAATGCTGTTTCTTAGTCTTCTCATCAACATCGTTTGAATTTAGTTTTGAAGTTTCTGTGTAGATAGATATAGGATCATATAGTCATAGTCATGGCAGTGTTTAATGGGTTTCAGATTTTAGAAGGCACTCAATGCTTGAGGATCATGATGGAATTCGAGTTTATGTTCTTCTTATTACGAGTTCAACTTATCCAGTGAGGAATGTTTTCCTTCGTGTCACTCTCCATGATTGATTGAAGTTTTTATTTGAAAACAATGTGCTGACTGTTCTTGAGACTGTACTCTCACAGAAGATTCTTGCAATGCACTGAAGTCTATTAGTGGAAGTATGCATGGCTGGTATCATATGCATTTGCTGTTCAGTGTGTACTTATTGTGATATTGTTGATACTTTCAGATACTCTGAAGATCTATTAAAAAGTAGAAATCTCTCTTCTTCTTGTTATGTTTATGGGCCATTATCAGCCTTTGATATTTTGTGCCAGTGACTAATGAAAACTTCATTTTGCAGTCCACCTGTTGTTGGTAGATGTGTTTCACTTCTGAAACGTTATCTTGTCAGGTATTCAGTGCTGTTAATATCATTGTTTACATGCTTTGTCTCTAATAAACAGTATTTTCATGTCTCATTTGATCACACCATTTTGAACAGATATCTCCCAAAGCATGCAATGTTACAGCAAGTAGACACCTTCTGTGCCACTCTTATTGCTGAGTGTGGTCCTCCTAGTAGTAAAACAGCATTGGGATACCCTGTTGCCCAATCAGCTGGTGAGCTGTCTAGCTCTAGGCAATATGGGATCACATCATCTGGGGCAACAAAGGCTGTTTTTGCATCTGCATCTCTTGTGAAGTCTCTTACTTATGTGCGAGCTCTTGTGGCTCGTCATTTACCCAGCAATTTGCTGCAATCTACACGTATTGCAGAATTGTCAAGTGCTTACACCAAACGGAATAGAACACTCTATAATGCCTTTGGTTCATCAGGCATACAAGGTCCATCTCATGATAAGGACTCTGTGAAATCCATACCACTACATGGACTAGAGGAAAACGACGAGTTTATAGCAGCTAATATATTAAAATGGCGCTGGATGGGTGGGAAAAGAAACCAGTGCTGGACACCTTTACCAGTTATGACAGACAGGTGTTCCACTTCTCTTTCACCACACAGTTTTTCCATTTTCTAAGAATACTGGAAGAGTTTGCCATTGTTTTCAAAATGTAACTTAAACTGTTGGTGTGGAAGGCAGCGGGGGCATCTCAAGGCCACAGGTTAAACCACTGTTCGAATACTGCAGCATGGGAGCTGGAGCGCTATTTATGAAAAGCGACTTCAAAATTCAGAAACAACAAGGGAAGGCAGCTGAGAAGAGTCTCATTCCTGACAACATTAGTGAGCAGCTATTGCAAACATCCAAAGTCACAACTATAACTGATGGTGGGTCAACACAGTCGCATCTTAGAGCAATTACCCACTCAAAGCGGCAGAAGTCACAATCTCATGTCTGGTATAGAATGGAGCTCTAGAACTGTTTGTATAGGCTTCATCATTCTGTACATTTTCCTCTGGTATAATGATAAGTAAGAGCCTTTTTGTCATCTTGGATGGTGTGTTCTGGAATTTTTCTTTTGTGGAACTATCTCATGAAACTCTAAGACTAAGCAGATGAATGGTGTGGATTTTGCTCATGCTTGCTGAAATTATCAAATGAATAGAATAGTCCATTGATTTCTGAGTGATATCACGACTATCAAATAGGGATGGAAGGTGTGATAGTTTTTGTTAAATATCTTCGTGATGCAAGCCCTGGCCCCTACCTAAGTGTATGGCAGGTCTCTAGTTGATAGGCAGTTTGACTCACCTGCATGTACAACTCACCTTTAAGAGCTATGAAAGTGTCATTGGATGTTTAGCCAGATTTTTCAGAGTCACCCATATAAATCAAGTTCTGCTATAATTAAGAGGTTAAATTTTAGCTAGTTGATGCCAAATAGTAGTGT
Organism: Ceratopteris richardii; assembly: GCA_020310875.1. NCBI lineage: Eukaryota > Viridiplantae > Streptophyta > Polypodiopsida > Polypodiales > Pteridaceae > Ceratopteris > Ceratopteris richardii. Next base: position 182,770,206 of record CM035409.1, on the reverse strand, counting down.
GTGTATAGGAGAAATGTGGTAGATGAACAAAAATCTACACTTGTTTATAATTTATTTTCTCTTTCTCCCCCACCCTTTTTGTTTGGGTTTTCAATGATGTGATTGTATGAGCTTGCTTTTCCTAATAAGAGCTTAAGCAGATGAAGTACACAAGGCAAGAAAATGAAAGGATGTACTATTTTTTTTTGAAAAGGCCAACATGACCTATGAGGTCAAAAGGTTCCATCATGATGGATCTGATACAATAAGTGAGTAAGCAGGCAACAATGCCATGTATTTATAGTAGCAAAAGTTGGCCTGAAAGCTGATTAGAACGCATAAAGCAGCTTTTCTATGGACTAAAAAGCAAAAGCTACACCAAATCTGGTGATTTCATCTAAGAAAGCGAAAAAGCTTACAAGAATCTAACTTGGAAGCTTTTGAGTTCCCAAAAGGAAAGAAGGCTATTGGTGTAAAGTGGATATTCAAGAGCAAAAGAAAAGCTGATGGTACTATTGATAGATACAAATCAAGGTTAGTAGTCAAAGGATAAGCACAAAAGATGTTGGTTTTAGGCCCACAATTAATATAGAGACAAAGTAGAGAGAGAGGGAGAGAGAGAGGGGGGAGAGAGAGAGAGAGAGAGAGAGAGAGAGAGAGAGAGAGAGAGAGAGAGAGAGAGAGAGAGAGAGAGAGAGAGAGAGAGAGAGAGAGAGAGAGAGAGAGAGAGAGAGAGAGGGGGGGGGAGAGAGAGAGAGAGAGAGAGAGAGAGAGAGAGAGAGAGAGAGAGAGAGAGAGAGAGAGAGAGAGAGAGAGAGAGAGAGAGAGAGAGAGAGAGAGAGAGAGAGAGAGAGAGAGAGAGAGAGAGAGAGAGAGAGAGAGAGAGAGAGAGAGAGAGAGAGAGAGAGAGAGAGAGAGAGAGAGAGAGAGAGAGAGAGATATAGACCAGAGATTTACACAAGATATGGCAAAGGAAAAAAAAAACTCTAAATATAATAAATACAAGTAGCTACCTCCAACCGTGGAAAAAAGCTTTAAAAGCCCAAAAAACAAATTCCTGCGATTTGCGGTGTAAAATCCAGAAAGGTTTCTTTTTCTAATTTTTAATTTTTCAATATATCACATAGTTTATTATTGACAGTTGGATTATACTACATCAGACTTTGACAAGTGTCACCTGCATGTGACAATAAAATTTTCTTTTCCATCTTTGACCTGAAATTAGGATTTGACTTTTGTTCTTCAAACTTCTTCCAAATACTTGTGTTCTATATGGTTGGGTGGATCTCATTGGAATCTACAAATGTATGTAATAAAATTTTGGCCAAAATTTGACCATCTTTGAATTTGTTGACCAACTTTTGACCAATTTTTTGGCCTGCAATTTTAAGCTCTATGAAAGGTTGCTCGTATTTCTAACAATCCCTCCCAAACCTAACACAAGGGGAATATGGGAGTAGTGTTTCTATTAGCTATTTAAGTTATTATGTATTAGGCATTGTTTAAATTCTCATGTATCATGCAAAGTGTCCTATAAGCACACAAAAGGACCTTTGTCATGAAGAGCTCTCCCAAACACACATCACAAAGAGAACTCATATACCCCCCCACTCTTCTCAACCAAGTACTTGGAAGGATAGAGACAACTACAGGGTGCAAAGGGATGGAGATAGAATATAGACTCTAATATACTTCTTCAATTATTAAGGTTAGCCATGCCCATCGAATTAAGGCTATATGCTCTCATCTACACTTATCTCTCACACACACACAGATGTTCGCGCGCGCGCGCACACACACACACACACTCACACACGTGCGTGCGCGCATGCACACACAGTGACACACATGACATGATAAGATTTAGCATGCATAATTAGTGGTCTCTCCAACCACTTCAACCATCTGATCTTGATTTTTTTCTTCTTCTATTGTTGCATCTTCCTCTTTCTTAGAACAAAATTCTGCTTTATGGGTCTTATTGCCACAAATTTTGCAAGAGTTAATGGAATAACAATCTTCCTCTTTGTGATTTGTTTTACCACAATGTTTACACTTCTTGAACCTCTCGGCTTTTGCTACAATGTGTTCTATTTGCCTTCATTTGCTTTAAGCCTTTTCTCCTCCTTTTGTATGGCTTCCAATACTCTGTCAAGATTAGGGTTAGTCTTGTCTTGCACAATAGTGAAAGGTACGATTCGTACGATCTATACGGTACATAAAAGTACCATACTACGTATGTACCCTAAGATTTCGGAATTCCCGTACGATACTCATACATTCATAAGGTACTTCTTTTTTTTGGGCTAAAAATGATATATTTTATCTTTAACATGATAAACATCACGTTTGTGAATAAAATACATAAAATAAAGGTTAAAAACATCATTTATAGCTATTTTGAATCATGTGGGATATCTTCATCATATCAGGAAATTGGATGTATGATGTAACGTCATTAAAAACAAAAACCATGCTATTAAATTTCATTTATCACATGTCAATTTTCAGTAAGCTTTAAAGGCTAATCAAGAATCAAGAATCAGAAATTAAAATGTCACATCATACGTCATGATTCATACATCAATCATCAATGATTAATAATCATAGTATATACATCATACATGATACCAAAATCCAACTTCAAGTCACATCAAACATGATCATCATGATTCGTAAATCACCAAGAATACATACATAAATGATAAATCATAAATCGTAAATGACAAGATGACAAGTCACAAGTCCAAAGTGGTAAATACTAAAAGCCAATGAAAAACATCATACAGGATAGTATACATCAATTATCATAATGTCAATAAATTGACGGGTCCAAAACTCTAATCAAAATGTCACATGAATCATGATCAACAATGATTACTCATCATCCGCATCCTCCATCTCATCAACATCACTATCATCATAATCATCATCAAGAGAATCAAATGTTGTCATCTCATAAGTACATGACGGTGGACTGTGAGGATCACTGACAAGATTTCCCTCGTCATCAAAACGATGGAAAACTGGCATTGATGGTAATGTCCTCCTCCAGTTCTCGACTAGTGCTAGCTCCACCCCCATCTGAAGTGGTCGATGCACACCAAATAATCAATCCCTTCCCTTTCCCACGACCTCGGACTCCTGACCCTTCCTCTAATGCTACGGTTTCTTGTTTGCCTCATATCTACGGAGCAAATCTCTCTATATAGTTCGACAAAAAGAAGCTTCTCATCATCTTGAAACATATCATATGATGGAAGAGGAGTGTCTTTCATGGAAGGCCAAAATCTGTCCACATTCACCTAAACAAAAAAGCGAATCAAATCATGAATTAGCACATGTCATGGAAAAGTACATACATGAATGATGCTACAACATTGAAATCTGAAATTTTATGCAATTCTACTTGTTTGAGAGTCTCCATGTTAGGGATATTTTGCAACATCCTTAGATTGGTGCGAGAATATATTAATTTTTCCATTTGTAAAGGACTAACTCTATTCCTCACCTTTGTATGGATGAGATCAGAGAGAGAAAGCACTCCAATTCCTCTCACATGCACCGGATGAGCAATCTTGAGATAACATCTTGAGAGCATGTGTGCATAAAGTACTGAATGAAAAACCAGAATTTTACCATTTAAAAAGTGGTTTTACCATTGTCTCTCTATCCCAACATAGGGGAAACAAAAGCGGGATTTCCCCTCTCATCCATCTCGCAATTTATTTGCTCCAACATGTCATTAGGTGGATGTATGGGAACTACATGTGACATATATTGAAGCCGTTCTGATAATAGCTCAATGTATATGTATCATAGTACAAAAAAACGTGTTTTTTTCGAAAAATAAAAAACGTTTAGGACGTTCGTACGTTTCGAACGTCCTAATACGTTTTTTTGGAGAGTTTTTTTTTTAATTATTTTTTTCATTTTTAAGATCATCTTCAATTTTTATTTTTGTTTCATGAACATAATTATGAGAATGTAAGGTTTTCTTTCCTTCTCTACTAAATTCTGAACCAAAAGTCCCTCCTATCTCGTTCAGAAAAAAGTTCCTATTTTGATTTTAAAAGATATTTCATTTAGCAAGGAGTCAGGACCATTAAATTGTTGACATTATTTTTATCCATTCTTGACTCTATCACTCTAAATGCATTGTCTTAAGAGTTTTGATGTGCTTTAAGCTCATCAATTCTTTGTTTAAGACTTCATTCCCATTTTTTGTTTACTTTAACCCAATTCGTTTTGGGCCTTCCTAACTCCAGATCATTGTAGTGGTAGTAGATTAAGTTTTTTATGCGTTTTTAGCACTGGATATGTAAATGAGTGTTAGATATACATTATTCATGGATTATTAGAGAAAAAAATTTGAAATGTTGCGTCAAAATATAATACTCGTTTTTTATTTCCATTTTTTTAGTACTCTGCGTACTAAACGTTTTAAAACCCGTTTTTAAAACTCTCTTTGTACTATGATATGTATATGTATATGTATATGTATACGTATGTATATGTGTATGTGTATGTGTGTATATATATATATATATATATATATATATATATATATATATATATATATATATATATATATATATATATATATATATATATATATATATATATATATGTGTGTGTGTGTGTGTGTGTGTGTGTGTGTGTGTGTGTGTGTGTGTATGTATGTATATGTATATGGGTGTGTGTGTGTGTGTTTGTGTGTGTGTATATATATTCACTGATTTGTTGATTTTTAATTGCACACATTGCGATGAACCTTAGGGGTAAGATCCGGTGCCTTAACCTTGCACACACCAAAATTTACACACCTTAGATGCTGAATAGTCTTGCTCTCTGAGGTCCTCATCAAACTTCGCATGTCTGCATAGCTCTATTAAGAACAGGCCCAAACACCTTAGGCGTTCATATCTCATAACTTTAGAGAGTGTCCCTGACCCTTGTCTGAATAAGCAATGAAAACAGCCATGTACCTCATAAGATGTTGGGCAAGGGTATATCTGTTGTAATAGTTTCTTAGGGCCTCTTTGACAACTGCTGGCAATCTTCTATACTTGCGAGTCTCAATCCCAAGCTTGTGTGAGGATGTGAAATTTAGAATAAATGATGTATTTGCATCTTCAAAGGTCAAAATGATCCATGAAGCCAAAAGGTACATTATAATGGATCATGTGAGAAACAAAAAAAGGACAGATGGCTAAAAGTATTATCCAAAGCAAGATTAAGAATGGTGTGGTCCTACTAGCAGGCTGCAGCCTTGGCCCTGGTGTGCATGATGATGAATCTGTATGAGTTGAAGGGTGATGAATTGTCTTCCAAAAGAAAGTATTTCTTCTTCCACTTACTGTCCTAAACAAGATCATGTAAATTTTCATGGCAAGATGTTTTCGGGAAATAATTTCTGAAACTTAATTGTGAGTAGATCTTGGTAGGGTATGTTTTTTATGGTTTGGATCGAAAGTGATGTAGCATTTTATGTTTTACTATGAGAAAGCTGCTGAACTTGATTAAATCTTTAAAATAAATCTCTTATCTTCTCTGTTCCTTTCAAGCCTTTGCATTGAGCTTATGGCTTCACATTTCATGCATTTTTTCTTCTGTCTGAATGCTTTATAATCTACTAAACTAGGAATTCTGCTTTGCCGAAGAGCACATGGAGAAAGCGACCACGGCCACTCTTTCAATACAAACATTACAGGTATGAAAATTAAAGCTTATGAATAAATGTAGTAAATGTATCATTTCCTTCTAAATTATGTAAGTTGATGAGATGTGAAGTTAACCTTTTTGAACTTCATATGAGGCATTTCATAGATTCAGTAATTAGTGCAGATACAAAGTCATGCATTTCCCCCTTTTTAAAAATTTTTAAATTTATTTTTTAATAATGGAAAGACGACTCATGAATATCAAGAATTTTACCTTTTTACAATTCTGTAACCGGACAGCAGCCTGTTTTGTCCATCATTTTCCTTGAAACTCTTTCCTGCAGCTTCATGCTTCTCTTTTCTAAAATAATGATGCTTCTTCTTCTTGTTTGCTGATAATCCATTAATCCTGCAGTGATGCATTCTAGTCTAAGAATTCTTTTTCATCCAATTCCACTTCCCTGCACTTGTATCGGTGATTCATATACTAATGCTCTAGGGACTATTGGTGTATACATGTTTTTACTGTTGTCATATTATGCTTGAATGTCGATTCTTCTCATTTGTGTATGTGAATTACAGATCTTGGTTGATGTACTGCAGATTCTTGATTTCTAGGTTAACTTTTATCGACACACATTTGGCCTCTTGAAATTCTTAGTTCTGAATGGCTACAAGCAATTATGGGAAAGGATATACGTAGACTTGGTGGTCAAGTAGATTTGGTTGCATTTCTTTCTTGGTTTAAGGCATGATATTTTGGGACGTGTTTCATTAATTGGCATCTGCTGGGCCGTTCCTATGTGTGAACAGATGGGTAGATTCACCTTTCTCATATACTTGACAGTGGCCAGTGAGCTTGCTGTCAAATAGCTGCTTATTACTGGAACTGGAACTGGAACTGTAATCTTCACCGTACTCAAGGAGGGCTTTTCGACTGCAGATGAAGACATTAGTTGTTGTATTGGGGGAGACTTATTCTGGCTGGCTAATTAAATTGGAGCAATAAGAGCGAGCTGTAAATATTTGACAAGTTTTATTTATTGTAGGGATGCAGATGGTCAATTGTGAGCCATGATTCTGCAAATATATTACATATAGTTCTTATAGCATACAGTTTGCAATGCATATAAGTTCAGAAGGGTCTTCCCAAGTAGGTACTCACTGTCTGTTGGTAGCCACAAGGGAACTTAACTGAAAACTGAACATGGTATAGCTGTTAGTAAATAGACATAGGTGTTTTTCCTCCCTTTGCAGGATCTCATCCGTTTGTTGGGAATTGCATCCTGATTCCTGTTTCTGTATCGTGCTCTTGTTCTAATTTTCCGCTTCTGAATGTGACCAAACAGTGAGCAGCAACCTCTTCGACTTAGCAATTTGGAAATTGAGGAAGTTTTATCTGCATTCTGTGTTGAGGGGAGCATAGGGAGCAGCACTCCTAGCATGGCTCGTACGTCACAGGTGCTTCATCCTGGCAGAGTCTCTTTGGAAAGTGCAGATGTTGCTGGTAGTGTTTTGATCAAGTTGATAATAGATATGTAAGAACAATGTTCATTTATTTTTCATGCAAGAGCTTTGATATTAGAATTTTAGCACTTATGTCACTATGTTGGCTTTGTCAGGTATATGGAAGACTCTGTTACAGCATGCCCTCTCACTCTTTCCATGTTAGAGGTATCTCCTGCATTCAAATAGCCATATCAACGTGGGTTGGTGTTGATTGTGAATCATCGATTTGTGCCAGGGAATGCTGGGCTCTTGTACTGTTGCTGCAAGAGTTCGCTGTTTTGATTTGATTTTAAATCTTGGTGTTCATGCACACTTGCTTGAACCAATGCAAATGGAAGAGCAGACTACTCTAGTAGAGGAGCCAATGAGTGCATCCACTTATTTGGCAAGTATTGGGGGTTTCTCTTCTTCAAAGAGGGGTCTAAATTTGGAAGAAGCCTTTCGCGCAGAGGAACGATTAGAACTGATGCAACCTCAAGAAAATAGTGGTACCTCAAAGGCCTCTGCAGAGAAGGTTGATGGAGCTACTCCAGAAGCAGTCAAATTGTTTGAGCTATGGCTGCTTCAGATTTTGTTTGAGATGCTTCTGTTTCTGGTTCAGGTATGGTATTTCTTATTTGGTTTCATAATACTTGTTAATCCGATGAGAACTTATTTGTGCTTAGTGTGTGTTTTTTCTTGTCACATCTGGCTATAAAAAGTTTCTTTCGTAGCAGATGGGGGAAACTGAAGAGTCTATTTGGGCAGCTGCATTGAGCTGTTTATTGTATTTTGTATGTGATGGGGGCAGAATACAAAGAAGTCGCCTTCATGGCTTAGATATAAGGGTAAATTCTTTGTTTGCTCCCAATAGTGTAATGTTGTCAAAAAGTTCTCTTATATATTTGGACATGATCACATTCTGGAATGCGTACCATACATTTTGGCAGGTGATCAAGTGTCTTTTAGATATTAGCTGGGCCTGTGCATGGGCTTATGAACTTCAATGCATTTTGGTACGCATAATATCCAACTTGATGTACATAGTTCCTGGAGACTCTGAAGGAAATGGTGGTAGAAATGCTAAATTTGATCTGCAACAGCTGGAGCTTGTTGGAGGCATTGAATTTGTTTGTGTACAGGTGCTTTCCATCCTCTAACCTGATATATGTGAAGGGTTGTATAAAAGCCTATGTTTATGTGTTATGGTTTTTTATTTTTCTTATTATTAGCTAATGGAGCTTGGTTCTGTAGTATGCCAGGGCAAACTCTGCTGAAGCTAAATCCAACCTTTTCTGCATTGTGTTGGACTACATTCTGCATG
>CM035409.1:182734252-182756752 GCA_020310875.1 Ceratopteris richardii | reverse complement strand
ATAAGAACGGATTCCATTCTTTCAAGTATTTTGTTACTTTCATTGATGTTTTTTCAAGATATTGATGGATTTATGGTCCTAAAGTAAAGTGAGAGGTCTTTCCTACTTTCAAGTAGTTCTTAGCTATGGTTGAAATGAAAGTAAAAAAAAATTCAGATTTTGAGAAGTGATAGAGGAGGAGAGTACATGTCAAAGGACTTTAAGTCTTTTCTTGAAGATAAATATATCTCTCATCAACTCACTATACCTTACACTCCAGAACAGAATGGTGTTGCAGAAAGAAAGAATAGGATACTTTTTTCGATGATGCATATTATGATGTCATGCAAAAAGCTTTCTCCCAAGTTTTGGTTTGATGTAGTCATACAGCTAATCACATTCTGAACAGGTCTTCCACAAAAGCTTTAACGGTGATTACACCTTATGAAGCTTATTATGGGAAGAAACCCATTGTGAGTTACTTCAAAATTTTTGGTTCTCTAGCTTATGTTCACATTGAGAAGAAGGATTGTGATAAGCTTGATGTAAACAATAAAAGCCATTAAAGCTGTCTTTATTGATTATGCTATTGAAAGCAAAGGATATAGATTCTATGTTCTAGAAACAAGTGATACCCTACTCTCACGCAATGCATATATTGCATAAGGTTAGATTTATGATAAAAAGACAGAGATTCCAGATTTCATACAAGCATATAATTATGCATTTTTTAGAAGGAATTTGGATTCTTATATTCCCCCATACAATGGGGGTGATGAACTTTCTCAAACCCTAAAAGATGCACTTGATAAAGGTGAAGAGAGAGTACCATTACCTACATCAGTACCTAGACCATCATCATTACCTCTTGACGTTCCAACTTATGAAGTTGAAGAAGGTTCTAGAGTCCCAGGAGAAAGAGAAGAACCAGAAGAGATTTTACCACTTTTCAAGAATATTCCGAGGTGGTCATATCAAACTTGGAAGGACAATGGTATAAAAAACTTCACAGGACAAGCTCGAAGTTAGACAAGGAGAGAACAAGAAGATCAGATAAATTACGCAGAACATTTTGAGATTCATAACATTTTAGCACTAACTTCAGTTGAAAATCAACCCGCTAATATTAAAGATGCACTACAAAGTTCTGTATGGAAGAAAGCTATCAAGAAGAGATTGATTCTATTCATAAGAATCAAACATGGAAGCTTTGTGAGTTACCAAAAGATAAAAAGGCAATTGATGTTAAGTGGATCTTCAAAATCAAAAGAAAAGAAGACAGTACCATTGACATATATAAAGCAAGATTAGTAGTCAAAGATAGATTAGGTAAATTACGTAGAAATTTTGAGATTCATAACATTTTAGCACTAACTTCAGTTGAAAATCAACCAGCTTATATTAAAGATGCACTACAAAGTTCTGTATGGAAGAAAGCTATGCAAGAAGAGATTGATTCTATTCATAAGAATCAAACATGGAAGCTTTGTGAGTTACCAAAAGAGAAAAAGGCAATTGGTGTCAAGTGGATCTTCAAAATCAAAAGAAAAGCAAACGGTAAGCAAGGTTAGTAGTCAAAGATTATGCACAAAAGAAAGGGATTGAGTATGATGAGACTTTTGCACTTACTTCTAGAATGAGAATAGTCAAAACAGTACTTTCTCTTGTTGCATTCATTGTTTGGAATGTATACCAGTTAGATATCAAAACTGCTTGTCTTAATGGTGATCTTCATGAAGACGTCTACATTCAACTGCCAAAAGGTTTTGAAGAGACAAGTAAAGAACATTTAGTATGCAATCTTATTAAAGCTTTATAGGGATTAAAGCAAGCACCAAGAGCTTGGTATGAGAAGATTTATATCTATCTTTTATCTTTTGGTTTTGAAAACTCAGATTCCGCTCCTACTCTTTATGTTAAAGCTAAGAAAGATGTTTTGATTATTATGATCATATATATAGATGTATGATCGTGATACGTCCCAAGGATTCAGACCTTGAGTATTTGAAAGCACAACTTAGGCATACATTTGATGTGAATCATTTAGGTATTTTGCATTATTATCTTGGGATTGAGATTAAATATAGGAATGAGTGTATCTACATAACACAAAAGAAATACATTGAGAAATTATTGGAAAGGTTTGAGATGATAGATTCCAAGCCTATGCAAATACCTATGGATGCTAATATGTCATTAGAGGCCGAATCACATTCAGAATCTTCTCATGCTACTTGTATAGTCCAACTGTTGGTTGCTTGAAATTTGTAGATATTTGAAAGGATTTTCGAGTTATGCTATAGTATTTTCGAGATCGCCACATTTTTTTACTTAAGAGGGTTTTCAGATTTTGATTGGGTAGGTTATAAAGACTCAAGAAGAAGCACAAGTGGCTATTGTGTGTTTCTAGGAGATTGTCATCTCTCTTGGCTGTCAAAGAAACAACCTACAGTTTTTACATCTTCGAGGAAGGCAGAGTATAGGGCTTCCTTTACAACTACACTTCAAGCTATTTGGTTGCAGAAAATTCTGAGTTATCTTGATATTGAAGTTCATCTTCCTATGCAGATATTTTCAGATAGTTATAGTGCTACAATTGTTACATCTTCGAGTGAAGCAGAGTATAGGGCTTCCTTTACAACTACACTTCAGACTATTTGGTTGTAGAAAATTCTGAGTTATCTTGATGTTGAAGTTCATCTTCTTATGCAAATATTTTCAGATAGTTAGAGTGCTATTGTTATTGCAAAGAACCTTGTTCATTGTGCTAGGACAAAGCATATTGAGGTTCATTACCACTACGTTCCGAAACATGGATCTAAGAAGCACATTGAGCTTGTCTACGTATCTACAAGTGAGAATGTTGCAGATATTTTTACCAAAGCATTATCCGGAGATAGACATGAGAAGTTTGCAGATTATTAAACCTTGTACCATTATGACATTGAAGGGGGGATTGTTGGAAACAATGTCAAAATAGCACAAAACCTTAATTTTTGGGCACTTAGCCAAATTTTGGTCACAGAAGGTCAAAATTTATTAGTGGCTCATTAGATAGAGCTTGAAGGGAGCTTTCATTTGGTAAATAACATTCAATCATCAGAGGTCTAGATTAGGAGAAAAACCTAACCCTAATTTCTGTGCAAAAATGGATTTTTACCTTATTTGGTCCCTCTCAACCTCTAGGTCAAGGAAAGCAAGTTGAAAACTTCAGCTCATGTCTAAAAACAGGAGATCGCAGCCATATTATAGTAAAAAAGAAAAATTTAACATAAAAAAAATCCATAGTTGGTCAGGTACGATTCGTACGACAAGTACGGTACATAATAGTACCATACTAGGTATGTACTAATCTTGAGGTACGAACCCCTACGGTATTACTACGATTTTTTTTTCTAACTAGTATAGTTGCAAAACCAATGTATTTTCTTAATAAATTCAAGTCAAAGTGGAAAATCAAACACATGCAGTTTTTTGGTACGAATTGGTACGAATACGCACTAGTACGTATGGTACAAGAGGTACGTACGAATCTACTTGTACTGGTATGAATAACAACTATGGAAAAATCCTATCGCTAAAATCAACTTTTTCGCAAAAATCAATGAAGTTTTTTTTGTTTGGCTTTTTGGTGGCTGCCATCGTGGAGTAGTTCGAGAGCTATATAATAAGGACCTAAGGGTCACTTCTTGGCAATCAAGCAAGAGGAGCTCAAGGCTTATCGAAGATTTGAAGACTTGGAGGAGATGTGCTCTACCTTTGGTGCAACATTGGAGGAGATTTTGGAAGCCAACCATCAGCATCTTGCCGAGTCTTGTGAGTAGCAAGTCTAGTTTTAGTTTCTCACTTGCTACGTCATCAATCTAATTTAGGGTTTTTGAAACCCTAATTTCAGAATTAGGGTTCGCTGTAAAACAGTTGTAAACTGTTCATATTCACTCCATTCTCACACAGACACACACTTTCTACATACCTCTTAGGCACTTTACACACAAACTCTTGTATCTAGTTCCCGAATTTCTACCTAAATTCAGGTTTTGTATCCAATTTCAACATACATTCAGTTTTGTATCATCTACACACATTGTAATTTGACATTAATATAAGATAGTGTAGGTAAGCATTCTAGCTTACCATTACACTGGGAAAAACTTGTCTATATTCTCTCTATCTCTCACTCATCTATTTTTGAATCTTAAGGTGTGTATGCTAAGGTTCATCTGTTGGAGGATCTTAAACCTCTGATTATTGTTATTGAAGCCCACCCCGATTCCAACATAATCGTGGCTCTTATTTGTCTCATTTTGTAATATTTTTGTGATTTGTGCAAATCATACACATAGTGCATACAACATTGAGAAAAAGAACCCACCTCGACCCCAAGAGAATAAGAATTTTCTCTACAGGTGCTCAATTTGGAAGGCACGTTGGGACCTTGCTTTGCAGTTTCTCTCTACTGGTCTTTATTTTATCGTTTTTAGTCCTTGTGTTTTCAGAATTAGTCTCTGGTTTTCAGAATTAGTCTCTCAAAATTAGTCTTAGAAAGAGTTAGTCCAAATTTAATTCAATTTTTTCGTCTAGATTTAATCTCAAAATTACTCCAATTTTTTCGTCCAGCGTTTTAGTCCAATTTTTTCGCCTAAGATTTTTAGCCCTTAGCCAAGTTTAAATATTTTTCGTCCAAATTTTTTATCTTTATTTTTAGGCCAATTCTTTCGTCTAAGTTTTTAGTCCTTAGTCCAAGTACTAGTCCAATTTTTACTCCAAATTTTTAGTCCAAAGTTCAAACTTTTAGTCCAAGTTTAAGTTCCATTTTGGTCAAGTCTTTTTAGTCCAATTTCTCATCATATCTGTGAGTTCATACAAAGGAATAGTCTATGATTCATACCCAGTCTCATAAAGGGGGATCTTTGAGTCCTATCAAAACGCCCATCAAAAGCCACCAGAGGACTTTTCATTCTACTCCTCCTGGGATACCTCCCAATCCTCTACCACTACCCATCGGGTCTTCATCTTCATCTCTTATCTAGAATTAACATAACAACAACAACCGAAGAAGGATGGGTGACGATCTATCATCTCTCTTATCTAGAATTAACATAAAGTTCCCAACCTTCAAAGGAGCTTTTCATGAGGACCCGGATGACCATGTGCAAAGATTCTTATCCTTGTGCAAGAGCAAGGGGCTTCAGAATCGACAAGATGCCTTTCTTGCTCTCTTCCTTGCTACCTTGGAGAGCATTGCTGATATGTGGTTTAGTCAATGCGCTGAGGGACCATTTTGCAACATGGGAGGCCTTGCGGATAGCTTTCACCAATACCTCCGGGCTGGCTAATTCCACGGAAAGAACCTTTGATCACTTAGAGAATCTTAAACTTCAGCCAAGAGAATCATGCCATGAGCTAATGACTAGGATAAAGTTTTTAGTTGCAAAACTTCCTCCACAACTTGGAGATTTCTTAGTTAAGAAGTGCGTGGAAAAAGCTCTCCCAAAATCATCTGAACAAAAGCTGAGAGAATTGTTAAGAGCAGATGCAACACTACAAGATTTTGAAGGCGCTATTGCTAGGATCGAAGAGGAGTGCAAGCGTTTCAAAGAAAGGGATGCAGGTCAAGAAGAATCTCCCTGGGATTCAGTGGCAAGCTTGTAGAGGGAGTTGGAGGCTCGGAAGCTACAAAGGACCCTCTAGGAAGAGAAGAATTCACGAGAAGAAAGTACCGCACATCTTTGACAAGACGTGGAGGAGCAAAAAACTCAAAAAGAGGTAAAAGCTTTCATATGGTTTACAATATGTAATAAACCTAGTCATAATAATCAAGATTGTCCGGAGAAGATCACATGCTAGTTGTGTGGAAAAACTCGCCATGAGGCAAGAGATTGCTACTTCCTCAAAGGGATTCAAACCAACTTGATTCAGGTCCATGGAACAAAGCTTAACCAAAATATCCAAGGACATCCACAAGAAGTGATGTATACAACTCCTTAGTTCAACAACATTTCAAAAATTGGACCAATTTCACAAATTTAACCAATTCCAAGAGTGAACTATGAGACCAATTTCAGAAGTTGGACCTCTTTCCGACACTGGACCAGTTCTTCAAAACTATCTTGGGATATTTGAAAGGGACCAAAGGTAAATGCCTATGTTATGAAAAGGGTCCATCGGAGTTAAAAGGATTCTATGTTGTCCTCCATGTTAAACAACCCAATCATGTAAGCCAATGGAGGAGAAGAAGAAAGAAACTCTTTTGTGAAAAATGCAAAGTGTCGTGAGGCTCGAGGGTTTTGAGAACTTCACTTACGTTAAACTTAAGTTTGGGCCATGGACATGTGTGAACATGTTCGAGTGGTCACAAGTAACTCTGTGAATGTAAAATGCATACATCTCTTGAGCTAGGGTTGGGAAAATCCGGTAAAACTTTTCTCTTAGAATTGTTTTTCTCATGGTCTTGGGTTGAGATTAATCTTGCTAGGTGTAACTTGATCGGCATTGACTATATGTTCACTTAGATACATACATATATTTTTTTATTGAGAAACATGCTTCAAATTTCTATTACATATAAAGCATCATGTCCGTTTGAAATGATAAAAAAGTCATTTGTTTATTAACTTAAAAAGTAGTTGATATTATGAGACAAAGTAATTTGGCTATGATTAGGAAGGGTTTGCACTGCGTCCACAAGCTATCCTTCAATGCATAGTGGATTTGACAAGGCAAATATAAGTGTGTCATGAAAGATAAGCATTTTATGGGATTTCTATGTAAAACAATTCATCATTCCTAGAGTGATCATGGATATACAATGTGCATTCATGTTGCATTAACGATTATACATCATGCACATTGTATACTTACATAATGCAAATCACATACTTACATAATGCACATTATTGATTAGTAATTAGTAATTGCATAGTGCCTGCATCATAATTTATTACATGCATGTGGTAATTAGTAATTGCATAGTGCCTGCATCATAATTTATTACATGCATGTTGCACAAATGTCACATGCATGTTATAATATAGTACATGTTTATCAATATACATGCTGATATACCATACGACTCAGACTCTAGAGCAATCAATAAGATTCAACATGTAATGTGCACACACATTGCATTCTACATTATGCTGGTTTGGTGAAAAGGCTCTAAGATTTTTACATTTTGTTTTATGTTTTACGAAACGTATGAATAGGTCATGTAGCTTAAAGGTCTTTCAGTATAGATGCATATTTCGCTCATATCATATCGCACCATGCCCCACCTTGGCACGAAAATAGTGAATGTGATAGGATATTCCCATCACAAGCATTCCCTCCCATCATATTGGGGTTGAAAGTAGTTTCACACACAAGTGAACTTGAAAGAATTGCATGGACATAAGATTCTCAAAAATCGACTCTATTATTGAATTCTTATTACCAAGGTGACCTATATTGCGGTGTATAAAGGCGGACTGAATGCTGAATGTAGTATAAAATGGCGCTTCAGAGTTCGGGTGCTTAAGAGAAGCAAGGCCGATGCTCAAATTGGTATAGAGAGGAAGATCATGACACCTAACAAACAAATGAAACCAACCAATTGAATCAATCCTACCCCATATAGTTTCAAAATTTGCTATCTCAAAATAAACTCCTCAAGGTCCATGGTGGGTGAAATAGAATTTCAAGGGGGAAGAGGGTGAATGGAAGGGTGCCACATTTGACCCCTAGCAAATGGGCTAGAAATCTTGGTCAACAATAGGGAAGGTCCAATCTTCATTTGTTCTTTACTCTTGAGATTTTGCTTTGCTTGTATTCCTTCAACTGTTCTTCACTCTTGAGATTGTGGTTGGCTTGTCGTAACTTCATGTCTAGTTGATTAAGAATTCCTTGCAGCCATGGGCTTACGTTTCGACTCCCGAGGAGTGAGTCTTGAGTTAGGGACAGAGATAAGATGACTTCTTTATTTGTGGTGAGTTCAATGAGTGTTAAGTTTGTAATGCTATGCAAGGCATGCCTTGATGAAACTTGAGAACCCTAAGGAACTCGGCCCAATTTCTTTGATCTTCTTTGAGATATCTCGGAGGTAGTCGGCAATGTTCTAGTTCAGCCATTTTGTTTCGTTATCAGTTTGTGGCAAAGCACTCTTGTCACATGCATTCATGACCCTCACACTGGGACTTGATACAGTTTTGGACACACTTATTGAAAGACTTGCATAAACACAAAATTTACCATGAGGGATTTCAGTTTTGAATCCCTGCTGCAAAGATGGCCAAGAGGGCCGAAACAAAAATGGAAAGCTAAAAACGGTAGAAAATAATGCTCCAAAGTTAGGGTCTTTCAAAAAAGCAGCTCTGCTGGAGGGGGGGTCGTGTGTCGCCCCTGGGGCACCCGATTGCACTGAACCCCCCACGGTTTCTCTCAGTAGACCTGCGGTTCTGTCTGCTCAGGAGGAGCTGAAGAAAGTTTGCCTCGTCGGTCAAGTGTTTGGCCCTAGGCCCCCGCTCGAAACTGTGCGACAATGGCTTCGAAAAGAGTGGTTTCCCCGTGGTCTAACTGTTAGCAAATGCCAGTTCTTACCGGCGAGCCACTTGCTGCTAGTCTTTGAAAATGAAGATATGGCGTTCCGAGCCCTAAGCGTTGGCACGTGGCAGCTTGGTAGGGCGACCCTGTGCCTATTCAGATGGTCCCCGGACTTTACTCCCGACAAATCGAAATCGCTTCGGTACCCTCTCTGGGTTGAGCTCCCTAACCTTCCTTACTTCCTGTACAACTTCGTGTGGGACATTGTCTCTCCCATCGGCAAGCCGCTTGCTTCACGCGAAGACATTGGTGGTCTCATCTATGAAGGTGCAAGACACTCGTTCAATGCTAGGTGGCACCCCCAAATCTGTGTCGAGGCCGACCTCAGCACGCCGCTTCCATCGATGATCAAAGTGGACCTGGGCGAAGGGGAGGTATGGGAGCAAGATATCAGCTACAAAAACCTTCCCAACGCGTGCTTTCGTTGTGGCCAACAAGGCCACAGGATTAAAGACTGCCCTTTGAGACAAAAAAGCAAGCGTGTTCAAGATGCCTCCAAAAATGCTCAAGACAACAAAGGCGCCTCGACCCACTTGACATGGGAAGGGGAAGGCAAGGACCTCCCTAATCCGCTAGCTGACGATGACGGGTTCATCGAAGTCAGAAGAAGAAGGAAAAGAAGCCCTAGGGCAAATCGCGAGCGAAACAACTTGTCAGCTACCCCCTCTAGCAATCTGTATTGCAATTTGGAAAAGGAGATCAATGAGTTCGACTACCCAGGTGGGAACCCACATGGGGTTGACACCAACGACAAAGCCCGAGAGATTATTGAAAATAAAGAAATCTCCCAGGAGGGCTACGCTACAAGCAAAGAAGACGGCTTCACCACTAGTAACGAAGACAACATGGATAGTGAAAGTTCCATCATCGGATCGACTATTCCGAAAACGGTGCCGAATACGGTGCCCAAGTCTCCCCAGCAAGAGGCATCCCGCAAAGGAAAACAACCTATGGAGCTACCCTGGAAAAGCCCCCACAAGAACCTATTGCTAATTCGGGATCCGATTCCAGCGAAAAAGAAAGATGAATCCAAGAAAAGAAAGGACAAAGCTCCCTCCCGCAAAGAGGGATCACTACGAAAATGATCATCATTTCGTTAAATGCTAGGGGGCTAACCGACCCCTCAAGAGCGACCATCATTGCTCAATGGCTCCGCGACCTTAGTATAAACCCAGATTTTATTTGTATTCAAGAGATTAAAATCGACGGAGAAGACCTCCAAAAACGGCTTAGGCAGGTCTCCTCGACCCATGTTTGGTTCTCAACGACGCACCGGCGGGGATCTGGTGGAACGTCTATCGGCGTTAATCAACTCTGGTTTGAAAAGCTTGAGAACTCCATTGAAGATGAAAGCCACCGTTGGATCGCTGTTTCCGTTGGTGCTCCTCTTTGCGCTACTATGGTTTCTTTGTACGCCCCTAACGGGGATTTGGAGAGACTGAACACATGGACCTCCTTGGACTCGCTCCCCCACAACGTGCTTATCTGTGGAGACTTCAACATGGTGGAGGACCCTATGGATAGATGGATGGGCAAGGGAAGGGTCATCGACAGTCGGGAGAAAGAAACGTGGGACAGGACCAAACTTCACCTAGATTTGGTTGAATTCAAAGACTCGAATGGCTTTTCTTAGTCAAATCTCCAAGCGGGCGAGGACCTGAGGAAAGCTAGACTCGACAGATGCTACATCTCTCAGAGTTTTACTCATCAGTGGGGCCACCCAGCCATCACGCAACGCACTGACCTCACTATCTCTGATCACTACCCGATCGTGATCACTTTTCAGCCTTCCATCAAGATCCGCAAGGCTCCGTGGTTCCATGCCAATGCTACCACCTTCTCTCTCCCCTCCGTCCATCAAGAAATTGCCGATGTGTGGAAGGTGGTGTTCGCCTCCGGCTTGCCCCCAGCCAAGTGCTGGAGAAGTGCGGTCGACAGGTCTCGTAAGATCTTGATCAGAACTAAGATGATGCTCGAGACCGTGCGACGGGCCCGTAGGGAAGCGCTTTACCACAGACTCTGGAGGCTTGAGGAGGAAGTGAACAAAGGAAAACATCAAGCCCAGAAAGGTCTCCGAAAAATCAGAGCGGTGTTGAGATACGAGGAAGAAATACAAAGGAAGAATTTGCAAATTTTCTTCAAGGAATGGTGGGCTGGCAAAGCCGACAAACCCACCAAAGAGATGTGCCGTATCCTTAAAAGGAAACAGAACAGAGAATCGATCCCCCTATTGCTAGACCTACATGGCAATGTATGCAATTCAGAAGAAGATAACTTTGGCATCATCGAAGGGCACTTCACGAGACTCTTGGGAACCTCGAACCCCCTCTCCCACCATAGAAGGGACTGTATGGCTGCCATTTCTAGGGTTTCCCCCCGTAGGATACCACCCAACCTCCTCTCCCTGCTTCATGCCCCTATCTCCGAATCAGAAATTATCGAGGTCATTGATTCCCTCCCTCTCGGTAAAAGCCCGGGACCCGACAGACTCACTAACGAGTTCTTTAAATCCTTCAAGCTGGTGGTTGCCACCCCTCTTCGGATGGTTTGGCAAGAAGCGTTAAAGTTTGGTGCTCTTCCTTCTTGCCTCAATAATGGAATTATCAAGTTAATACACAAGAAAGGGGAAAAGAACAGAATCGAGAACTGGCGGCCTATTACGATGCTCCAAACAGGATACAAGATCATCGCCAAAGTCATTGCCAACAGACTCTCGTGCCACCTGAGAACGTGGCTAAGTGAGGACCAAAAAGGTTTCATCAAAGGAAGGTCTATCTTGGAAACCATTATGGACATTTGGGAAGGTATTCAATTTGCAAATGAGTCTAATCAAGATGTGGTCTTCCTCAAGATCGACTTTGACAAAGCCTACGACAGGCTAGAATGGGACTATATTCTGCAGTCGCTCCAAGATCTCGGATGTAGCCAGAAATTCACCAAGATGATCGCGACCCTTCTCGGAAACGCAACGACCCAAATTAACGTCAACGGCAAACTTTCGAAGGCAATCAAACTTAGAAGATCTATTAGACAAGGGTGCCCACTGGCCCCCCTTCTTTTTGCCATCGCCACTGAGGGGCTTAGCAGGCTTGTGGCGCATCATGTGGAGGCTGGCAATATCAAAGGCCTCCGGCTGCCTCACGACCACAGTCAAATCACCATGAGACTATTTGCCGATGATATGAACGCGTTCGTTCACAATGATAATACCAACCTCGAGACTTTCTGGAGGTGTCTTGCTACCTTTTGTGAAGCCTCTGGATCCAGAATCAACCACTCCAAGACCGCCTTTAGAGCTATCGTGGGACCTCATCCCGGCCTTCTCATTGATCATGGCTGTCAAATCATTCCGCAGGGCCAAATCTTTCGACTTCTCGGAATCCCCTTGGGGTTTGGCGTCTCTATGGAACAGCGATGGAACTGGGTGCTGGCCAAACTCGAAAACAAGCTTAACTATTGGAGAGGTATGCAAATCAATCTCGCTGGGCGTGCGATGGTTATCAACACGTTCCTCCTCTCTTCTACCATCTATTTCCTGTCATGCTGGAGACCGAATGAGCAAGGCCTGTCCAAACTGAATAGTATTTGTAGAAACTTTCTTTGGACGGGTGATCATAACAGAAGGGGGGTGCCTAAAATCAAATGGGCCATCTGCACTAGCCCTAGAGAGAACGGGGGGCTTGGTATCCTGGACATTGGGTGTATGGCTAACAAACTGGCAGCCAAATGGATGATTAAGGCTTGGTGCAATAAGGAGGCCTCGTGGGCCAAGCTGATCTTCAGAAACAAGAATGAGTTTGCTCTCAAGGGGTTCCCAAACTGGAAGAATCTTGACATCTTGACCCTGCTATTCTCCCCGATCCCCGTCTTCTCGAAAGGCTCCAATCTCGTGTGCTCCCTTTGGAAGGGCTGGAATAAAGTCAAAAGCTTCACAAGAATTAGTGAGGACTGGAAGTGGGCGGCAGGTATCAGACAAAACGACTCTATCTGGTTTCCGATACATGGCATCCGGAGTGTGGAGGCTTGGAACACTCAAAATGCCAAGAAGTTATGGAACAAAGGCTTCAAAAAATGGAAACACCTCTGGAAACATGACACCAACAGCTGGATCAACTTCGAGGATATTGACCCTGGCATCAACATCTCGTACGAAGAATGGAACACTTTACAAAGCAGGTGTCTCGCATGGGATCGTCACAAGACTCGCCTTCTCATGGGACATGACACACCAAACTCACTTGGTCTCAAATGGCACAATGGGAATAGCCTATTCAAAATCCCGAACATCAAAGAAACGATTGACCATCAGATCAACCTCAACAAGAAGTGGTGCCTGTCTTGGACGCGGCTCCGGTGGGACATGAAGTTCATGGGTATCTGGCACCCCCTTATAGAAATTAAGAAGTCTGTCCTCTTATGGCAAATTCTTCATCGAGGAATCTGGACCAACCATAAGGCTAGCAAACTTTGTGGGATCCCTCCTTGGTGCAAACGTTGCCACCGGTCTATCGAAGACGTCCCACACATCTTCTTTACTTGCCCCAACTCCAACAGAATCTGGCAGACGGTTGGAATGAAAATCAGACTTCAAAATCGGCTTAGTTGGAAACAAGTCCTTTTGGGAGAAGCGATCGGCTGCTCCGCGGCACTCTGGAACGCCATCAGAGGGGAAGTCCTGTGGAAAATTTGGCGGGAAAGATGTGCTCTCAACTTCGGTGATCCCCCCAGGGAGTGGTCGATTGAGAAATCACTATTCCTCCTCGGCAAAAGGATTGTTAACAGTAAGAAATCCCCCCCTTTCAGGCACCATCAAGTCCTCCTTTTGATCAACAACAAGCTCAAACCCAAATGGGCCCCACATGAGGGCGATGAGAGGGTGATTAACCTTCTTTGTAATGCAACCTAGGCTCTATATAAGCTTCCCCTACTTTGTGGGACTCGGGGGGTCCCGTGGGCACTAGTTCCCTTCTTTTGTACTTTTGTTTCTTTATTTAATTCAAGTCCGGGAGAGTAGGCTAATGCCGAACTTCCTTTATATTAAAAAAAAAAAAAAGCAGCAAGGGAGATGGCCAAGTTAGTTCGGAAGGAAGGCTTTGCCTTTTCATAAGTGAATGACTTAACTAGTTGAATCACTATTATGGAATATAGCTGCGATAATTTGGCAGCTCAAGATGAACTCCAAGCACCAAGGTAGGTGATATAGAAATCGTGGAGGGAGATGGTGCCATAGAGGCCCCCTTTGGGATGTGCCCATGCCTCACCACTGATCTGCACAAAGCCTTCATTCCGCATATGATATATCAACATTGTGGGTATCCTCATCATCTACAATTGATGCATCAATCTTGCTCTGGGTACTGTGCCAGAAGCTTTGTGATAGTCTGCAAAGCAACAAGAATTGGTTCTTCAGTGTAATCTTCCCTCAATAATGGCTCCGAGTCAGACTGGTCAAGAATGGGGAAATATGCAAAGAATTTTAGGGAGGCTTAGTAATGGATTTCACTGGAGAGCTTTTTATCAGTTCTTTTCTGTGGTAAATCTGACGTATAGTTATCAGATTTTTGAAGTATCAGTTTTATGAATCATAGTAGAATTTTTCGAAGGAATTGGCTGCTTGTCCATGACAGTTTTAGCCATTGCATGTGAGTTTTAAGTGGCTGTTCAGATCTCTCTCTTTTTGTTTTGACAATTAATTATTATGATTATTTATAATAGCCTTGCTGAGGCTTCATGGACTGTTGCATTCTTCAGGCCCTTTTAAAATATCTGATCTCTGGTGCTCACTTACTCTGGGCACACGTCCTAAACTTACCTTTTTTCCTTTTCTTTGCTCCCAACTTTCTCGTAAGTTGTCTGCATTAAGTGATTTCCACCTTTGTTTTTTGATTGATCAATGAGTAAGTGCTTGCATTATCATAGTAATTTGCAGCTTTTGGATGTGTCCATGTTTTGGAGTCAGGTGTTTATTTTCTAATTCTAAAAGTTGCTTGCATATTTGGTAAGTTCTGAAGCTTATTTATTTGGTGGATTTCGTTTGTAGCTTCTGCAAGAGATAACAACAATGTTTGATGTACTCATATCCACGTTTTCACATCCAGAAGAAGAGTTTTTTGAGCAGTTATCTCTTACATTGTCCAATGAAGAGGCATCAGGCACCTTGAATGAGTCATCACCAGGAACTCAGATGGTTATACAAGCTTGGGCTTCTTTGAATTCTTTGCTGCATTCGTCAAATCTCTCTTGTCGGTTGCATGGGTATGCGTGGCTTGTAGAATTGCTTTCTAAAGAGCTTATACATGACAGTGAACAAGTTTTTGACAATGAGTTGCAACAACACCTGTTAAACTCGTCAACTAGTAAGGTGGATGAGTTTAGTGGAGCTGCAGAGTTGAAGTCAGGTTTTCTAAGGGCCATCAATTCGTTTTATGGCCTTTTAAGGTCCAGAAAAGCTTTCATAAGGAGGGGTTTTATCATAGTGTTGGAAAGGTTACTAGTTGCTTGTCAAAATTTGTCAGTATCTAGTTTCTCTGTTCATCCATCTGAAGGAGAGGGCATTGTAGATGAAAGCAAAATAGAAAAATTGAAAAGCAAACTCATCAGTCTGATGAATGGGGCATTGCTGCAGTTTGTATCAGCAAATGACACAAATCACATTAACATTCTACAGGTACTATTTCTGTTATAGCAATATGAGTACAAAAGTAGACTGTATTTATAATTCTTTCTTTTTAATTGCAGATGTGCAACGTGCTGTTTTCACAGCTTTGCATCACCTTTCCTCAACCTACATCCATAAATTGTTCAAATACTTTTATGAGAGAGAACATGGTGTTTAATAGGTTTGGTAGTTATCAGAACTTTGGTAGCAAAAATCTATCCACCCTAACTAATAGTGAGATATTCAATAATAAGCAATTCGATTGTCGGGATCATGTTGGCAACAAAAGCAGAAGTTCTGTACCAATCTCTCTAGCAGCAATGCTTTTAAAAGGAGAAGCTGTGGCTCCTAAGACATTAGTTGCAAATATTTCGACTCATCTTTTATATTGGCCTCTACTACAACTTGCTGGAGCAGCAACTGAAGATGTAACATTAGGTGTAGCTGTGGGAAGTCAAGGTAGAGGTTGTACTCCAGGTGGATCTTCAGATGTAAGGGCAGCCTTGCTGGTGCTTCTCATAGGCAAGTGTTCAGTCCAACAGTCTGCTTATGAAGAAGTCGGTGGTGAAGAGTTTTTCAGGTGAAGTATTTTTGATGAACTGAACTTTCCTGGAGCTTAATGTTTATTGTATATTCTTTATAACAGGTTTTTCTTTTCTCTTTCAGATCTTTATTAGATGATATGGATGCACGTGTTGCTTATTATACAGCTTCCTTTCTGCTAAAGGTTTCAATTTTCACCTTGTTAATAGTACATTGAGTTTAGATGTTAACCTATTCATAGTTTGGGGATTTTTTTGATAGTTGTACTGAGTTTGTTGTGAGTTCTGTATTTGAGCTGCTTCATGCACTCAATATATTTTTAAACAACAAAAAGAATGATCAAATCTTCCTTTTGATGATACAGAGGATGATGGTGGAGGATCCTGAAAAATATCAGCGTGAGCTTCACACCCTAGTTTTCCGAGCACAACAGGTTAAGTGGACTACACTTTCATTTCAATTTCGATTTGCTTTTAATAACAAGAAGCTAAAAATTCATCCTTTCTTAATCAGTGTAACAACGAAAAGCTAGTAGAGAATCCATATCTTCAGATGTGTGGTATAATGCAGCTTTCAAGTGACCCAGGGGGTCTCATGGCCGTTAATGAAACATAGTGTGGTACAGTTATACAGCTAGATTGAGCTTGGAGTTTAAATACAAGCATCATAGAAAAGAAGACTTGAAGAAGTATTATACGGACTCTCACGTAAGTAATGCTTGATTTTATCATTGGCTTTGCATTTCATTGTATGTCTATAGTTTGAGGAGGATTAGCTGGGTGTGTTGTTTTCTTCAAAGCTCTCACAATAATTGTCGCACATTTTGATTCCTATTAATTAACTTTGTGTTGGAATTCAAACCATCTTATTTTGCTCAATTGTCTAATTGTATATGCTTACAGTCAACACAACTTTTTTTTTTTTTTTTGGGTTTTAATTATTTGAATCCCCCCCCTCCTCCTTTTTTTTTATTTGGGTCCTTTCATAAAGCCAAAGTTTTTTTTTTTTTTTTTTTTTTTTTGGGGGGGGTGGGTGGGTATTAGTTCCAAAGCCTCGGCCCTCTACCATATCTGTCTGATATCGCTGATTAAACATTTTTGATTTCCCCCTGCCCTTTTTTGTTGTTGAAAAAAAAAAATTTATGAAGGAAACTTCTGTAGTTGAAGTCCATCTTTTATGTGAGCAGAAGACACGTGTGTGGTCATCTTAAATACGTTGTAATCTATAGAAGAAAGTACCTATTCACATTCAAGTATTGGAATTGTTTAACCTAGCCTATGTCCTTTTCATTCTTGTCCTTGTATCTAAAGTTGCTGCAACACAGAACATCACAGCTGCTGATTAATAACTGATGCAGATTGAAGCTAACATAATAGATATTAACAACTTATAAAATAGTCAGAACAATCAGTTGAATCTAAGCTCAAGTACTAAAGTAAATGCAAAATTGTTTGTGGTGCAATTCAGTATTCTTCCAACATCCAAACCACAGCGATAAACAAAATAGTTTTCAGTGACCTTGAGTGTGATTGTTAAACATTCAATCTAAACCTGAGAAACAGTAATCAACATTTGTTTGGAGTTTTCCTGATTATTTTTTGCTTTAAAAAATGGAGTCTTTATTTGATCCTACAAATGTTAGTCTTAACTAAGCTAAGAGGAAATTCTTATGAATTCAATATTAAGTTTCTAAATAATGAAAAAACAAACACTTTCTTATCCTCACTCCTCTTTCCATTGGTGTTGCTTGGCTCAATCTATGAGAACCAATGTTGTTGCAATGAATTTTCAGCAAAGGAAGGCTATTGAACTTGTTGTGAACCATATCACGAATGTTGATACTGTAAGAAAATAATAGCATAGTGGAATATACTAATAGATATGAGTTGAGAAAAGTGCAAATACAGAGAGATGCAAACTGAGAGACAGAGAACTCAAACTCTCAAATTGTCCAGAGGAATGAAGCTACAAAGAAGGTGCTGACGCTACAAAGAAGGTGCTGTCCACCAGTGCACACTGCACTCCCAATATGGAGCTTAGATGGAGATCTAGGAAGACTCTAGATGAAGGGCTCACTAGTGCACAATGTTATGTAAAGCTTTGCATGGGCCATGCTTATGTAGCTTTTACAATGGGAGTCAGTTTAGGCAAACATAGTCGTGAGAGACAAAACAATCGGCAAAATATGATTTCTGACAATCTCTCCACGACCAAAAGTCCTACCGTCTAGACCCTACGGGCCGAGCGGGTAGCCTTGGCGGGCTCCACAAAAGGGGACAAGCCCCCCCTCTGGCATCTGCAGTCCCCCCATTAAGGTTTTGTGGGAAATCGCCCGATGCCACAAGACCTTTATTTTCACCTTGAGTAGCAACCCAATGGCCGAGAAGTTTATGCCCTACCTAACATGGCTAGGCTCACAAAGATCATCTATTGCCATCAACAATCACACATGGACCTCATCTAACTCGGAAGTTAGGGTTCTACAAATGTCCAAGCTCTCATAATTGTTTCTCTTCATAATGGGGGCCTTACAACTTAGAGCACCATGGATCATTTGTGGTCACTTGAGGGTGGAGTATTGAGAACATCTAACACACACACACACACACACACACACACACACACACACACACACACACCCCCCTCCCCCCCCCCCCCCCCTCCCCCCCCCCCCCCCCTCCCCCCCCCCCCCCCCAAAAACCAACCTTTTCTTTCTTCTCCCTCCCTTCTTGGCCCTTCTTTCCCCTCTTTCCCTCTTTCAATGTCCACCAATACCAACGTTTGGAAAGTGTCGTTGAAGTGCTCCCTCTCGAGAGCCTTGGTGATGATGCCCCCTTCTATGTTCTTGGTATGTGCATGGAAAATAGGATTTGCACTGATAGTTATGCAACTTTGGTTGTCACACTTCAAGCCTCCTGTCCTTGTATTACTATGTGCCATAGGATCCTTTTCAACCATACTACTTCACATGCTCCAACACATGCAAGCTTTGTACTTAGCTTCAATAGACGATAATGGTACGATTGGTTTGCTTCTCACTGATCCAAGAGAAATCCCATATCCTAAAGAGAATGAATATTCAAAAAGTTATTTTTTGGTATGAATTTCTCCCGCCCAATTTGAATCACAATATCAAACTAGAGATGATCCTTCCTCATAGAGAATACCATAATCAATGGTTCTTTTCACATACTTGAGTATCCATATACTTGTCCAAGCCTTGTTAGAGGACGTGCTTACTACTCCAACAACATATGAGATATCTGGTTTGCTTTTGCACAAGTAGAAAAGACTTCAAATTGATCTCCTGTATCTTCCAGACTGAAGGCTTGCTGCGGATAAGTTTGGCAATCATGAGGATCTGTGGCCTCTCTAATGCTGTCCATATTGATGTAGCTAATCCCGGTCCCCATATGGCTGTCCCATACATGAGCACTGGCGTAACCAAAGTGTCGAAGAGCCACCCCTTTGTGCGGGGCTCCTGAAAATATGCCTGGTGGCGCTGTCTCTCAATAAAAGCTAGTGCTGCGTACCCACGTGTGATGCGGTCACGAGCTGCCGTAGACATAGAGAAGACCCCTGATGCTGCTGTAAATGTCACTCCCAAGTAAACATATGATCTGACCACCTCGATCGGTCCACCTGCTGCCGTGAACAAACTATGTCTGCGGACCTGTGCTGATGTATGAAAGATCATGACCTTGGCTTTACCAAGGTTCACAGATAATCCTCTGTGTTTGCAAAACTCATCAAGGCCATGTAGATGATGTTGTAGACCTTCTGTAGACTCTGAAACCAGTACAATATCATCAGCATATAAAAGAATATGGACCGGGGACCCGCGTACCTCAATGCCATCACCCCCTGCTGCTGTATGAAGTCCACTATCTCATCAATGTAGAGACCAAAGAGGGTGGGTGAAAGAGGGCATCCTTGCTTCACCCCGATAGTGCTAGCAAGTGGATGAGATAAGCCCCCTGGACATCTGACTCTCCCAGATACTCTCTCGTATAAGGCGTAGATCCCCCATATCATCTCCTCGGAAGCTCCGATATCAAGTAGTCGTCTGAAGAGTCGTCCTTGGGAATAGTGTCAAATGCTTTGCGGAAGTCCACAAAGCAACAATATAATCTCCTCTTCCTCACCCTTGCCTGGTTGATCAGGCATCTCAGAGTGAAGATGTGGGCAATGGTAAAGTAATCGCGTCTGAAACCTTCCTGTCGTGGAGCCCTGATACCCTTCCTCTCAGCGAGAGTACTCAACTCTGTCTCTAGTACCGCCCCATATAACTTGGCTAATATAGGGCCAATCATGATCGTCCGGTATGTAGCTGGATCCATAGTATCTCCTGACTTATGAATGGGCACTATGGTGTGCTCAATCCATGAGTCAGGGAACCCTTCAACCAATGCACGGTTGAAGAGGTGGGCAATGAGCGGTGCGAGGGTCGTGCCTCCGTAGATGAGGTGCTCTGCGCAACTGGCCAATGGCACAACGCAAGGCATGGGAAAGGTGTGTATCCATATAGCTAGGACGAGTCACAAACCCATCCGTTTTAAGGTGTAGAAGATGCTCTCTATAGAAAGCCATCTTCGTACCCAACTCCTGTGTAAACTCAATCCATGTCCTCCTGGTGTCGAGCTGGATCAGATCCTGACGAATGAGTCTAGTAATCTCCACCCGTGTCAGGTACATCAGGGGTGTCTGTAAAGAGTACTGGAAAGGAGGCAGTCTGTCCATGGTAAAACCATGTGTCTGACACCATGATGTCATCTGTGCAAACCAGCATGATGTATCCCCCTGCAAAGCTAGCTGTCTGGATGACTCGAGGGCAAGCCTCGTATATCTATCTCTGGTAGTGTCCCACAAGCTTTGTACAAAGGAGACTGCTCTAGTGAGTGCCTCAATCTCAATAGGGGGAGCAGCTAGCTCCGCTCGAATGATATCATGTGGTACGGAGGTCTTGGCTCTAATCAGCCTAGAGATCATAGATACCAAGGGCCTCTCCATGACTTTCCACCCATCCTGACCTATAGAAGGTCCCCGAACCTGTACCCCATATAGCATAGTAGAGGCAACCAAAGTATCAAAGAGCCATAACTTTGTCCTGGGTTCCTGAAACTGAACTTGCGAGCACATCCTCTCCAATCCTCCCAAAGCTGTAGATGCTCTAGTCAGTCTAGTCTCTGCTGCTCTCCTCAAGGAAAATCTCGGTCCAGTGAATACTACCCCCAGATATGTGTATGCATCTGTATACTCCACAACCTCCTGCCCAT
Organism: Ceratopteris richardii; assembly: GCA_020310875.1. Taxonomy (NCBI): domain Eukaryota; kingdom Viridiplantae; phylum Streptophyta; class Polypodiopsida; order Polypodiales; family Pteridaceae; genus Ceratopteris; species Ceratopteris richardii. The sequence goes on along the minus strand of CM035409.1, from coordinate 182,735,719 downwards.
ATGTGAAAAAAGGTGTTGATCTCCTGATCCACTGCGGTGTGGTGTTAAACACCATAACCTTGGTTTTACCAAGGTTTACAGACAAACCACTATCCTCTGCAAAGCTGTGTAGAGCATCCAAGTGTCGTTGCATACCCTCCGGTGAGTCAGATATCAAAACAATATCATCAGCATATAACAACAATGGGATCCACGTCCCTTCCAACTCGGCCCCTCTATCACCCTCTCTGTCAATGTAATCAGACACCTCATCAATATACATACCAAATAGAGTAGGAGACAGTGGGCAGCCCTGTTTCACTCCAATAGTAGAGTGAACTAAATCAGATACCCCTTCTGGGGTGCAAACTTGTCCCACCACGGATCTGTACAACGCCATAATCCCCCACATCAACTCTATGGGTACCCCCATCTCCTGTAGTCTGCGCATCAATCGAGCTCTCGGCACCATGTCAAATGCTTTGCGGAAGTCCACAGAGAGAGAGAGAGAGAGAGAGAGAGAGAGAGAGAGAGAGAGAGAGAGAGAGAGAGAGAGAGAGAGAGAGAGAGAGAGAGAGAGAGAGAGAGAGAGAGAGAGAGAGAGAGAGAGAGAGAGAGAGAGAGAGGGAGGGAGGGAGGGAGGGAGGGAGGGAGGGAAAGGAAGGGAAAGGAAGGGGGGGGGGGGGGGAGGGAGGGAGGGAGGGAGGGAGGGAAAGGAGGGGGGGGGGGGGGGGGGGGGGGGAGGGAGGGAGGGAGGGAGGGAATGAGATTTATACTAACGTCTTCCGAAGGCCAAACTTGGCCTATGAGACAGAAACCATGTACAATTGTAGTAACCCTTGTGTAGAAATAAATGGGAAAATTACTCGTTAGACAAATTGTGTAGGCTGAAGAAGGCTAGAAATAAGCAAAGGATAGTGTAACGGTGATGATGAGGAGGTAGTTGGGATAATGTAGTGGTGTGTGGGGAAGCGTGGCTCTGACTCTGCACATAATGGTCACCTAATACAGGGGAGACCCATAGGGGGCAGTGAATATGTATATCGTAATTACTGCTGATGGGTGGGTGGTGGGTGGAGTATGTGGTACCTCGGGGGCGGTTTGAGTGCCTCCTGAAGGAAGGCTGCCTAAGTGGTGGTGGTGTGGCTCTGCTCCCACATGTGGTCGTAGATTACCGTGATGCGTGAGATATCCTCCTGGTGCAGTCGAGGTCGTCGGTATCCAATCATATGTGGTTGGCATGGCACTCTTTGTGCCGGTGCCTGCTGGAGCGTGAGCCCTATGCCTTTGGAGGCCGGCCCGTCTGATGTGGCCCATCTCGCTGAAAGAACCACGTAATGGTTTGCTGGGTACTCATCCGTGTCTGATGTGTGGGCTGTGTTGTCTGCTCTCGTCTCTCATATGCCACCGTGAGGAAGCCTCCCAGCCTCCGTTGGTCTCCTGTGGTAATGCACAACTGTAGTGCCGCTGGTCTCCTGTGGTCATGCA
>CM035409.1:182724252-182729252 GCA_020310875.1 Ceratopteris richardii | reverse complement strand
GCATCGTTGCTCTTTTTTTGCATCAAATTGCATATAGAACCATAGTTGCACGAAACGGCGTTTCGACCGTTCCGAAACGCTACGGTAGAAACGGCAGAAACGGCAGAAACGGAAACGACAGAAACGCGTTTCGGAAACTCCATTTTTTAAAGGAATTTTTTTGGATTTTCATTCAATCACTTTGCAAAACGTGCTTTCTAATGTATGTTAGAGAGAGAGAGAGACCCTAAATGTGTCATAAAGGGTGAGATTTTAGCTAAAGGGCAACCTCCTTAAAGTTTCAAAGCTAACCCACAATGCTTCAAGTTTCAAAGTTACATCCTTGAAGCAAGTGGAACTTAACAATTGCACGTATGGCATGTGTCACGTGTGTTCCTTACTTTTAAGTTTTCACTATGACACACACACAAACACGTGTCATGCATTCCATACATATGTGATAACTATGTACATACTACATTTGTGGCATCATGCATGTGCATGCAACATATTACATACATATTTGTATACACTTAATGTTTGTGTATCATTATTCATATTATGAAAAATTTGAATGGCACTTGCAACACCTTTGCATTGACAAATAGCAATTGTGCATGGCATGGGGCAATTCTATGTGAGCATTATTGAAACTTGAATGTATATGTATTATGCATTATGCATGTCAAATTTCAATGATATCATTTGACATGGATAGTTGTATGTGCATTTGCCATTGTGCAATGTGTATGTACACGTGCATCTATGTGCATTGTGTTTGAATCATGACCTATGTACTAGAATCTATTACCTATTAGTACACCACATGTGCATGGTCATTGATGCATGTAATTACCAATTATGTAATATCATACATGTATGTGCATTGACATTATAATTTGTAAATTGCACATATATATATATATAAATATATAAATATATATATATATATATATATATATATATATATATATATATATAGATATATATATATATTTATTTATATATATATTTATATATATATATTTCACCGTTTCTCTCGAAGGTCGAAACTCCGTTTCTTCCATTTCCGTAGCGTTTCCGTTTCTCCGTTTGTGAAACTCCTGACAACTATGTATAGAATATGCAATTTTCATAGCACCTAGACTATACGTGTAGTTTGGACGCGAGTTTGTATTGTGCGGTGCATGTATTCTTCTTGCAGGGAAAGGTAAGTATTTTTTTCTTGCAGGTTAGCGAGGAGAAAAATAAAAAAATTGTCAGGGTGCGTATCCCCTTTTGGTCTACTTGTAGTCATATTATGCCTGTCGATATTACGAAATTTGTCAGGGTGTGTAATCCCCTTTCGGTCTATTTATAGATAGATTGTGCCTGTCGGCACCGTTATCACGGAAATTGCTCGTCGTTAGTTTTTTCGATTTTCAAAATTACGTCGTTATGCTTCCGAAATTTTCAGAAATTTAGTATGCATATGCATCCAAGCATATAGAACATACTAAAAGTTTCTTATTTCTTCATGTTTCATTGAGCAAAGGCTTGTAATTGTTTCTTTTTTGCTGCCACTTGTTTGAGTATTCATAAGATATTCAAACCAGATAACGATCAAGATTAGTAGCAGTTTGATCAAAGAATCATAGAAGTTTTTGGATATCTAGTAGATATCATTGAATGGAGAAGTTAATTCAGGTATAAGACCAAGGGAGGTCTTACGACAAGAGCAAATGTTACCCACGGTCATTAGAATAAGAAACTTAGTAGTTTGTAGCTAAGAATTCTAGGATGTCTAATTAGAATCTAGAATAGAGGATAATTCATTCTCAAAGATTCCATGATCTAGAAGAATGCAAGTGGCATTTTGATCAACAGGAATAAAGTCAAGATTTAAAAACATGCAAAATAATACATCTAGAAAGGGATGAGAATTTCTTCAAGTGAAAAGAATTGCCCTTCTATAGCAAGGAAAAAGTGAGACAAGGGATAATTTTACCAAGGTCTCATGAGTTAGAACTTAGAGATAAGAGGTCTCAAGGTAAATTGAAACCTTAGAAGCGAACTCCAAGAATACCTATAAGTTTAAGATGATTATCAATTCAGTATTTAGTTCATAAATAGTTACTATAGTTTCATAGCTATGAGTTCTAGTGCACATTTCTATGTGTATAGAACAAAGAAGTTTATTTCCAAGAAGTATAGACTTCAGATTTGTGGAATAAAAAGGGAAAATCAAGTTTGATTACAATGCCATAGTTAGAAATAGTAAAAGAAAACTCATGTAAGAACTTCTTAGATTTGAAAGTTAAGACATAGACTTTAAAGTTACTAGTTCTATACAAGGAGTCATATTTTGATTCTCTAACAGTTTAGTATTCTCTAATAGTTCTATACAAGGAATCATATTTAGTACAGGCAGATGGGATAGTTCCATCTATCTAACTGAAAGTGAAGGACAAAGATCCTAGATAGACTCTAGTTGGAATGCTCTAGCATTTTCAGTGAAAGTGAGAGCAGAATTCCCAAGAGTTTTCCTTGAAAGAATTACAAAAAACGGCTTATTAGATCCAGCTCTTCACCCTTTGCAGCATCAGTTATTCTAGTGAAGACGAAAGACGGATCTTATCGAATGTGCATCGATTACCGAGCACTCAATAAGATTACTATGAGACACAGATATCCTATGCCCAGGATTAATGATCTTTTAGACACTCTAGGTGGAGCTGTTGTATTTAGTAAAATAGATTTTATAAGTGGTTACCATCAGATTAGAGTAAGAGATCATGATAAGACTCAGTTAATCCAAAGAAGAATCAGTTGTTTCTTCCGAGGGTAGAGTATCTACTGATGGGATTCAGATGGATTCCAAGAAGGTTTCATTTATTTATCGATAGCAGTGCCTATGACGAACTTGCTTCAAGGCAAGCTTTCTTTGCATGGAAGCAAGAGTAGCAAGATAGTTTTGGTCCTTTGAAACAAGTTGTTTCAAATGCTCCTATACTCAAAGTGATCTAGCCATAGAAACCCTTTGAGTTAGAGAGAGATGCTAGTGGCATAAGCCATAGGGACATTTTTGAGCCAAGATGGCAGGCCAGTGCATGCCAGTGCATGAACAGGAGTTGTATGAAGTGGTGTATGCACTTAACATCTAGAGACACTATCTTTATGGTATAGACTTTAAGGTATACACAGATCACCATACACTTAAGTATTTTTGTAGTCAGCCAGATCTTCAAGGCAAGAGTTTCACATGGAAATCCTGTATAGAAGAGCAAAGAGAATATAGTTGATGATGCATTATAACAGATACTGTAAGATTTACAGTTTTAGAAAGCTCATTGCTTCAAGAGATAAAGGAAGCACAGGTGGAAGATCCACATTTGAGTCATCAGTGATGACTCTATTATAGGAGATCAGACAGGTTCAGCTGTTTCTTCCCCTAACAGAGCGAACAAGTCCATTCCATATTCCAGTTTCTCACAGGAGAATGGAATAGTTAGTTGGAAAGGAAAGGTTTGCGTACCAGATTCCCGGGATTTGAGAAGAAAAATCATGCATGATAGTTATGGTGTACCTTGTGTAGGACATCCAGGTGTTGACAAGACAATACAGCTTGTTAGAAGAACATTTTGGTTGCATGGATAGCCAGAGATGTCCACACTTATGTTTAATTGGCTTTATGTGTCAAGTCAACAAAGCAGAAAGGATAAAGACTCCATGTCTTTTGTATCCTTTACAGATTCCAGACCACAACTGGGACAGTGTATCCATGGACCTCATAGTCGGGTACCATGGACCCAAAGGAAGTGGGATACTATTCTAGTTGTGGTAGACAGATTGATGATCCATAGGGATCATGACTTTGGTCCATAGGGATCAATTCATACCCATGTAAGAGACGATAGGAACTCCACACAGGGATCAGAGTGTCAGACATTGATCCACAGGGATCACTCCATTTGATCCACAGGGATCAATCCATTTGATCCACAGGTAGCGGAGTTGTTTATCCACCATGTCTTCAGATTGCATGGGTTGTCGACATCCATAGTTTCAGATTGGGATGTCAGATTTACAGGACCAAGTGGGTCAACCAGTTTTTAAAGGATATATTGAGGGCATAAGACAAATTGGGATAGTATTTGGCACTAGTTGCATTTCCTTTTGAGATGAACTATGGCATGAATCCCAATGCTCTCAGTACCATAGGTATGTCAAGAAATGTCCTAGTGCTTTGGAGTTCTTAGCAAACGTCCAAGTAAATTTAGAAATAGCTAAAGCCAAGATGCGGCAAGAAGCTGATAGGGCTAAAGAGTACGCTGATAGGTAAAGATCTCCTAGATCCTTAGAGGCAGGAGACAGAGTCTTTCTTCAGGCACCAGCTAGGTCTACTTCACTGTCCATAGGGAAGTGTAGTAAGCTATCACCAAGGTTTTTGTGGACCTTGGAAGATAGTTAAAAAGCTAGGTGAAGTTGCATACCGATTAGATCTTCCTCTAGATTGCAGATTTCATCCAGTGTTCTAATAGAAGGTATTGTTTCTTTGCAAGAAAGTAAAAGCACGGATCATTCTCCACACAGGATACTAAATCGGAGACAGAAGCGATTTAGGAATCGTGTCGTCTAGGAGTATTTAGTAGTTTGGAGAGAATTACCACTTACTGACTCTACTTGGGAATCAGAAGCTTTGGTTCGCAAGTACTTTCCCTCATTGATCATTGAGGACAATGATCTTTAGAAGGGGGAGAGAGTGTCAGACATTGATCCACAGGGATCAGTGCATGTGATCCACAGGGATCATTGATCCACAGGGATCAGTCTGTTTGATCTACAGGGATCAATCCATGTGTGTGATGGACAAGGGCCAGCTAGCCAAGGTCCCAAGCTTGGGGGATACCCTAAGGTACTTTGGTAGTAATGGGAACTGCTTTGGTAGTAATGGGAATAAGTGTTGCATGGTGACCACATGTTCACACTAGACTATTCCAGATCATTATTATTTTTAGAGTATACCGTTGCTATTTTTAGAG